>MU279028.1:549032-584236 GCA_022385715.1 Xylaria cubensis | reverse complement strand
TAAAATTCTTTTACTTAAAAATTTATATTTTTAATAAAATATTATAAAAAATAATTAAGAAATTATTAATTTAATTAATAAATTAAAAAAAAAAAGAAAAAAAAAAGAAAAAAAAAAGCTATATATAAAATTATATAAACTTAAACGTTTTTTAATACTTAAAACAAAACTTAAAAATTATAAATATATATAGCTTTTAATAATTTATATTATTTTTATATTATAGCTTTACCGTTTATTTATTATATTAATAATTTTATTTTTTAAAGCATTATAATATATTATATTAAAGCTATTAATAATAAATATAGCAAATAATGCTTAAAATAGCTAGTTATTTATAAATTTAAACGTATTATATTTTTTTTATAGCTTAACATTTATTAATTATAGCTTAATTATATTTTAATCTTATTTTTAAATAATAAATCGAATTAATAAATAACTTAATTAAAATATATTATGTTTTAAAAAGCAATAAATATATAATTATTATAATTTATATATTATTTTTATTTATTTTTATTATATATTAATATTTAAATATAAAAGCTATAATTTTAATTAAATAAATATAGTAAAGTTTGTTATAAGCAAAAATAGCAACATATTAATTAGCATTTTAATTAGCTAGTTAAAAAAAAAAGCTAAACTATATTGCTTATTAAAATAGTTGCTACGTTTTAATTAAGTGTATTAAATAAGAACTATAACAAGCAAAAATAGCAACATATTACTAGCGTAATTAATTAAATAAGCTAAAGCTATAGAATAAAAAACAAAAATAGCAATACGTAACGCAATATTTTTATTAGGTGCATTATTATACTACTTTGAAATAGTAAAAAAAAAGACAAAAAATCTTACTAAATTAAAACATAAACATTGCTTAAACCTTAACCCAACGGCCTATAAGATAAGGGCAAAAATGAGAAATCGCGGAACCTAAAGAAAAGAAAGGAAAAGAAAACAAAGTGCGGGTGGCTAGGCGCCCTTTTATGTTTTAAATCTGGCACAGGTTAACAGCGAAATCAGTACGCATTACCCAGCAACCGCGCGCACATAAAAATACTACACCTATATAATTATAACACCGCACAATTAATTTACTAGCTAATCAAAATTAGAATAATTCTACAACACTGGTTGAATTAATTAATTAGAACTATACTACAGATTAAAGCCGATCTATATTAAAAGGGGAAGATAGTTGTTATAACACACCCTTAGCTACTGCAAGCTACTAAATATTAGCTTACTGTTTCTGTCCATACTACGGACTTGTTTTTTCCCTTCTTTAAGCTTTAGTCTTGTATGTTATATACCATACCTATTATTAAGACTATTACTGTTATACCTGACCTAAGTGCTTCCTACTCGTAACACTATAATTAATATCGTAAAAATAACTTTTTATTTTTAGCTTTTTTTATAAAAAGTAGCATATTTTTATAACTTAAAACTACTAGCAAGGTTTAAAACTTAAAAAGAAAAACTGTTTTTATTATAACAATAAACGTAAGCTACTTAGATTTATTTTGCTTAATAAATAATATAACGCGCTAAAATATAATACTTTTACTGCTTTTTATTATATTAATTAATAGTCCTTGCTTATAATTTAGCTATAAAAGCATGTTATAATACGCTTAAAACTAGTTAAAAAACTTAGTCCTAAAATTTAAGTTAAAAAGCTTGTCTTAGCTATATAAGCCGTTTAATTCGTTTTTAAACATATTATAAAGCTAAACAAAAAAGCTGCTCTTAAGCTTATTATCCCTATTTTCTTTTAGCTAAAAAAAATCGCTAAACTATAGCTACAAAATATAATTATAGATTTATAAAATAAAAATTACAAATTATTACATTAATAAAGCTAAAAAGTAATATTTTAATGCTTTAAATTAATTAAACCTTTAATTAAGCAAGTAAAACAAATCGATTTAAATATAGCTATTATTAATAAAAGCTTAAAATCCTTTTTAGCTAAAAATAACTTTGTTATTATTAATAGCTAATTTAAGTTTATTAGCAAATAATATTTTCCTTTGCTAATAAAAAAGCTTAAAAATATAAGCTATAATTATTTTCTTTTACGCTTATATAATATAAACAAATATAAAAAAAACAAAAGTTTTAATTACGCTTATAAACTTAAGCTTTATAAATTAACCGTTAATATTAATTTTTATTATATTTTTAAACAAAATAAAGTTAGCAGTTAATTATTTATTATAAAAAATAACAAAGCTTTTAAACAGCTAAATAAGGTCGCTTATTTAAATTTTATAATTATTATTGCTTTTAAAATAATAATCCTTTAAACCTTTTTATTTTAAAAAACTAAGCAAGCAAAAATAAACAATAAACTGCTAAATTATTTTAAAATCGGCCTAATTAATAATACTTAAATAAATATACTTAAAGCTAAACTAATACTTAAAGTTTAAAAAGTAAAAGCTAAAATCCTACGTCTTACCTCCTTTTTAAATTACTTTTTAAAAAAAGCAGTTAAAAATATACTGCTTTTTAGCTAAAAATAAAACAATAAAGTTTTCAACCTAAGTTTATAAAAAAGCATATAATAAAACAAAATAATAACTATAAAAGCTTATATAATAATAAGCATAAATAATATTAAATATTATTAGCCCTTTATTTAAAGCCTAATAAATAAACTATTAAAAAATATCGGACCAAATAATAAAAAACCCTTATATAAAAATCTTATTAATACCTTAGCAATAATTATTGCTTTAAAAAGCTTTATTACATAATAATTTGTTTTAATCCTTTTTAGCTTTTAAAAAGCGCTTATAAAACGTTATATTAGCCTTAATTTTAAACCGCTATAGCTAAACCAAACAGAAAACGTATTAAAAAGACAAAAAGATCCTTTAATATAAAGCGCTATTTAACCGCTCGTAATCCATTAGCTCTGCCTTAAATAAAAAAGCTTATAAACATAAATGTTTAAAAAAAGCTTTAAAATAGCTAAAAAATAACAATTTAAAGTTTTTTTAAAAGTACATATTACTAAAATTATTAAACATTTTCTAAATTAAATAAATTTAAATATAATAAATATTAGCAACATATAAAAAATAACTGCTCCTTAGTTTAAAAATTAAAATAACTATATTAAATAGCTCTAGCAATAAATACTTAATATATATGCTTAATTTTAAAAAAAGCTATATAAGCTAATATATAGTTTTATTATTTTAAATATTTTAATCGTTTATACTATTAAAACCCTTAACTACCTTTTTATAGCTACTATATAAAAACCGTATTATATTACAAAAACAGCAGCAGCAGATTAATAAAAAGTCCTATTAAAAGCAGGCCTACTACTATATTATTAAGTTAAAAAACTAGACCTTTTAATATTATAGCTTATTTATTTATTATATAAACGCTTTATTTTAATAAAATAATAAAACATAAGCAATAAATTAACAGGACTTATACTAAAGCTTTATATTCTTTTTATTTAAAAAAAAAAAAGCATAATATAGGTTTAAAACTTTAAACTTTTATTATTAAAAAGCTATATTAACTTTTATTATTAAAAATACCTTATTATTAATTATAAAAGCTAGCAAGTTAATATAGCCGCCTTATTAAGCATAAGTTTTTTAGTCTTAAACTTTTATGCTTTTTAAATATAAATTAAAAAACATAAGAACTTAAAGCGCTTAATTTAAGCTAAATTTTATAATTACTAAGCAAACAACATTTATATATAACTATATAAACTTTATATTAATTAAAAAAAACTTTTTTATACGTTTTTTATATATAGCTAAAAATATTATATAAACTATAGCGCTATTATATTTGTTAAAATAAATATATAAAATCTAATATAGCAACATTAAAATCTAAATTATTTAACTTTAAAACGTTTGCATTAATACTTTATAGCTAATATATATACTTAACTAAAACAGCTAAATAAGCTAAACAATATTAATATATTAAACATCTTTAATAAAGCTTAATAGCTAAAATAATAGCTATATATAGCTATTAATATTATAATAAGCTTAAACCATAAGTAAACTATAAAAATCGGTTAATATAAAGCATATTTTAATAAAAAACTGCTTATTTAATAAAACAAGCTTAAAAAAAGGATCGTTTATAATAATAATAATAGTAGCAGCACCCGGCCCTAATTTTACCGCCGGGCTAAACATAGTTAACCAGGTTAAAAAAAGTTCTAGTTTATTAAAATAAGCTTTACTAAAGATTTAATAATATATAACAGCAGCTAAATATATATATTAAAGCTAGCTTTAGTATTAAAAATATATAGCACTATTAATAAAACATAGGCTTATTAATATAACACTATTTATTTTTTGCTTACTTAGCTTTATAATATTAATTAAGCTAATATGTTTAACTATATTATACTAGCCGCTTAAAATAATGCTATAGCCGCAGGCTTAAAAAGTACGCATATAAAAATCCTTAGTATAAAAAATAAAGCTATACTTAAAAACATAAAACAAAGCGCACATAATCTTAACCTTTTTATTAAGCTTATTTTAAAGCTAGCTTAATAAGCTTAAATAAACGTATAATTTAAACAAAAAGCAGCTATTATTTTATAACTGCTAATACACTTTGTTAAAAACTCCGTCGGCCTTGTTTTTTATATTATTATCTTTTTATTCGTTTTTTTCTTTTTTATTATTTAAACCTAAAAAAATATTAAGCAATAAATTTTTATTATAAGGCTTATTTTTTTTGTCCTTATTAGTTTCTTTATTTAAAAACTAGTTGTTAATATTACTAAATAAATCAGGTTAAACATTAAATCGAACTAAAAAATAAAAAAAAAAAGTTAATATATATTTTTTAAATAACTAAAGCAAACTTTTAAAACTATTTATATATATAAAAAGTTGTTATAAATATTTTAAAGCAAAGTTAGCTTTTAATTTATAATAATAATACTATTAGTATATTATTAATTATTAGCTATTATAAACATTATTATTAACAAAGTTATAACTTAAAAATAAATTTAAAATTAATTAATTATTTAAAGCAAATATTTATATTAATATAAATAATTATTTAATAAGTATAAATAAAAATAATACAATAAAATTAATATATTTAAAAGTAAAGTTTAATAAAGCTAAAGCAAAAAAAAGTAAGCTTATGCTTAAGTTTAAGTTTAAGTTTATGTTTAAGTTTAAGCTTAAAAAAAAAGCTAAAATTAAAATAACTAGTTCTTACTTTTTATTTTTTTGCTAACTATAAATAAATAAAAAGCTATATATAACTTTTATATATATTTAATATTAAATAATATATTATAATTTTATTTTTGCCTTTTTTTTTATACTTTGTTTAAAATATATAATAATTTGTTTTATACCAGATCTAAAGTTAATATTAAAAAGTTAACCAAACTTTAAATAATAATAAACGTATAAATAATTAGTTATTAAACTTAGCTATTTTAAACTACTAATATTTAAACTTAATAATAATATAATAATTAATTTAATAATTTAAAAATAAACAATAAAAATATTAAGCTAATAATATATAGATTTAAAACTTTTTTATTAAATATATCTTAATATAAAAAAAAAATAAAATAGCCTGCTTTAAAAACTTTATTAACTAATACTTTAAATTAAGCATTTGTTTTAAAATTTTATACTTTATTATAAGCTATATTTTATTTAGCAATAAATACTAATAATATATTAATAAATAAAAAGGCCTTTATAAATAAAAAAGCTTTAATATTATTATTATTTAACGTAGCTAAAATAATAATAAGCAAGCTAAACTTTAATAATATTAGTTTAAAAAAAGCAAAGCGTATTAATAATAAATAAAGCAACAGAGTATTTAATATAATTAAACTAAAAATAAATTTTAGTTTTAATAGCATAATTTTATTAAAAACAAGCTTAATGCTAGTATTATAAATTTTAAGCTTTATAAGCGGCTAGATTTCTATATTATTTTTTAAAAAAAAAAAAACAACGTTATTATAAATAACGTAATATATCTTTTTAGCTAGTTTAATTAATGTAGCTAAATATATATACTTTTAAAAAATTTAAAGCTTTTTGTTATAGCTTATATTTAAATACTTAAATAGTATTATAAACTTAAAACATAAAAATAATATAATATAAGCTATATTAAATAATAAAAAAATAATATAAAAAATATTAATAAAACTTATACTCTTTTTAATTATTTAAAATTAATTAAAGCAATAATACTAAAGCTAAATAATTTAACTAAATATTAAAATAATTATATTTTATACTTTATTTTAAACTATTAAGCAACGTTTATATTAAGCTGTTTATAAATATATTAATATAAATAGTTTATTTAGCTTTTGCTTTTTTTAACTTTATATCCTTGCTTTTTTAAAAAATCTATTAATAGTATAAAACAATTAAAACTATAATTAAGGTTTTATGCTTTAATAGTAAAAAATAATTTAAGTTATTTATATTTTTTATATTATTAGTACTGCTAATAAAACGTAAAAAGTTTTTATAAAAGCATTTTTTATATTAAATTATTATATATAACATATATTTATTAAATAAACTTTTTAAACAAGCTTAAAAAGCAGGTTATTATAACTAGCTTTTTTATTTTTATATTAATATAGTTATAAATATAATATAACTTAATTAATTATAAGTTTTAAAACAATTAATTAAATTAATTACTACTTTTTAAGTTAAATAATGTATTATAAGCTATTTATATTATTAATACTATAAAAAATTCGTAATAATTATTAAAATATTAAGTTTAAATCGTAATAAAAATATTATAAAAATACCATGCTATAATATTATTACTTTAATCGCTTATTTAATTATTTAAATAATTTATACTTTATAATATATTACTTTTAAAAATATAGCGCCCTTGTTTTTTAAGCTTTTTAGCTAGCTTTAGCTAAGTTATTAAGCTCGTACGTTAGTAATACTTATTTTTAATACTATAATAAAAAGTAATACAGCAAGCTACGTGCTATAAGTTAAAGTTTTTAAAAGCAATAAGCAAGCTATTAATTAATACAGGGCTAGCAAAAGCTAAAAAGTTAACTAACGCAAAGCTAGCAAAAGCTAAAAGGTTAACTAGCGCAAAACTAATAAAAGCAAAAACAAAAATTATAAAGCTATTTGTTTAAATATTATTAATTATAACTATAAAGCTAGCAGGCTTAAGGTTATTTTGTATAAATTTATAAAATAAAGCTTAATAAGTTAAATAATATAAACATATAAAAAAAAAATAAACATATAGCAAATATTTAATAAATATAAAATAAATATTAATAATAATTTTATACGTTATATTATATATATATAAAGCTTTAAATAAAAATTTATATATTTTTATATTAAAATTATACAATAATAATTTTATAACAGCTTTAAAATAATAAATAACACATAAATATATAAAGCTTTTATTAAAAGACGCTAAAAAATAAAAAAACTAATTAAGCAGGCTATTATTAAGCAAAAATATTAAACGCATATAAATTAAAAATAACGTAAACAATAATATAACTAAAAGCATTAATAATAATACTGCTAACAATAACGGCATAAATAATTAATGCATAAAAAATTATAACATAAATAACAACGGTAAAAATAATAACAGCAGAGGTAATAATAACAAAAATAATAACTACGTAAATAATAACAGCGTAAATAATAACGGCGTAAATAATAACGGCATAAATAATAAAAAAGCAAATAATAAAAGCGTAAATAATAACGGCGCAGGCAATAACGGCGTAAGTAATAATAGCGCAAGTAATAATAACGTAAGCAATAACGGCAAAAGTAATAACGATATAAATAATAACGGCGTAAATAATAATAACGTAAATAATAATAGCGTAAAAAATAATAATATAAACAAAATAAAAGTAAACAATAATAACGTAAGCAATAATAGCGTTATTAAAAATAACATAAAAAATAATAATATAAATATATAAATAATAAATATAATAAATATTATAATTATAAACTAAGAAATATAAAGCAGAATAAAATAATTAAAAAGATATATATATATAAAAAATATAAAGTATTATAAGCTAAACTTAATTAAAACAAACAAAAAAATAAAGATTTATAAATAAAGTAATAAAAATTAAAATAAAAGCTAAAGCTAAAAATAATAATAAAAATTATAAAATTAAAAAATAATATATTTATAAATAGTTATAGTTAATAAATATAAAGGTTATATAAAAGTATAACTAAATATTTTTTTTAAAAAAAATATAAAAAAAGAAAAAATAAATAAAAATATAAAAATATAATTAAATAAAATAAAGAATATAAAAAATAAAAACAATAAAATAATATATTTAAAAATAATATAAAAAGAATATAAAATAACTAAAAATAAAACATAATATATTAAATATTAAATATATAAAAGTAAAAGTAGTAATAATTAAATAGTAAAAATAAAAGGGTAAAAAAACTAAAAAATAAAAAATCGTATAAATCGTAAAAGTATAAAAACTCCGATAAAATCTTTTAAATAGTTTTGTTTTAAATTATTTATTACTTTAAAGCATTATTATAAGTACTATTAAAAAAGTATAAAAAAAGTTTATATAATAAAAAATTAAAAAAGTAAAGGTATATATATAAGTTATTATACCTTATAAAAAAGATAAATTAATTAATAAAAAATCGAATACGTACCTAATCGACTTATTTCTTAAACCGTTTTATAGCTTAAAAAGGGCTCTTTATTATAAGGCTATTCAGTTTTTTTGTTTATTAAATCGTACAAAAGCTATATTTACAATAATAGCTTCTTAGTTTATATAAGCATATATTAATTTATAAAAAATCGAATACTAAGCCAGTAAAACTAAGCCTTATAGCTTTTAATAGCCCTTAATTAAATAGTATAAAGGAAATATTTTATGAACAAAATAGCGCAAATCTTATTTTGCTTAAGTAGCTATAAACAGGGCCCGTTTAATATAAATCTATAAAGATTAAAATTAAATAAGAATAAATTAAACGTTTATAATTAATACGTTTAATAAATAAGAATTAAAATATTATTTGCTTATATTAAAGTTTAAAAATATATTTAATATAAAGTTAAAGAGTACTTAATAAAAGGCTTTAGTAGACTTTAATAAAGTATTTATAAAAGACTTTAATAAGGGTAGCTATTAAAGCATTCTATATTTTTAAAAATTAATTAATAAAAAATCGAATATATACTTAATCGACCTATTTTTTAAACTATTTTATAGCTTAAAAAGGGCTTTTTATTATAGGGCTATTTAGTTTCTTTATTTATTAAATCTTTAAAAAGCTATATTTATAATAATAGCTTTTTAGTTTATATAAGTATATATTAATTTATAAAAAATCGAATACTAAGCCGGTTGTATTAAGCTTTATAGCTTTTAAAAGCTTTCGATTAAGCGGTATAAAAGAAGTATTTTATAAACAAAATAACGTAAATCTTATTTTTCTTAAATAGCTATAAACAGGGCCCGTTTAGTACAAATCCGTAGGGATTAAAATTAAATAAAAATAAATTAAACATTTATAATTAATACGTTTAATAAATAAAAATTAAAATATTATTTATTTATATTAAAGTTTAAAAATATATTTAATATAAAGCTAAAGGATACTTAGTAAAAAGCTTTAGTAAACTTTAATAAAATATTTATAAAAGATTTTAGTAAGGGTAGCTATTAAAGCGTTTTATATTTTTAAAAATTAATTAATAAAAAGTTAAATATATATTTAATTAACTTATTTTTTAAACTGTTTTATAGCTTAAAAAGGGCTTTTTATTATAGGGCTATTTAGTTTTTTTATTTATTAAATCTTTAAAAAGCTATACTTATAACAATAGCTTTTTAGTTTATATAAGCATATATTAATTTATAAAAAATCGAATACTAAGCCGGTTGTATTAAGCTTTATAGCTTTTAAAAGCCTTTGATTAAGCAGTATAAAAGAAATATTTTATAAACAAAATAACGCAAATCTTATTTTTTTTAAATAGCTATAAACAGGGCTTATTTAATATAAATTTATAAGGATTAAAATTAAATAAAAATAAATTAAACGCTTATAATTAGTATATTTAATAAGTAAAAATTAAAGTATTATTTATTTATGTTTAAGTTTTAAAATATATTTAGTATAAAAGTAAAAAGTACTTAATAAAGGGCTTTAATAGACTTTAATAAAGTATTTATAAAAGATTTTAATAAAAGTAGCTATTAAAACGTTCTATATTTTTAAAGATTAATTTAAAAAAAATCAATACTACTAAGTTCTATATAAGAAAAAGAGGTATAAAACAGAATAAAATAAATTATATAAAATATAACACATATATAAACTAATTTTAGATTTGCTACTTTTTCGTACGTTTTTAACTTAGTACAAGTAAAGTAGTTAAATTAATTTAAAAAAAATCAATACTACTGAATTTTATACAAAAAACAGGGGCATACAACAGAATAAAATATATTGTATAAAATATAACATATATATAGTCCAATTTTAAATTCGCAACTTTTTATACCAAAAAATATACTTAAAAAAAAAAAAAAAATTAATTTAAAAAAAAATCAAAACTACTAAATTTAATATAAACAAAAAAAGTATTAAACAAATTATAATAAGCTATAAAAATTAAAGTATAAATATAAAAAGATTATATAATATTTAATTTTTTATAATTATAATTAATTTTTATAAATAATATAATTAATTTTATAAAAATTAATATAATTTACTTTTATGTAGCAAAAAAAGAATTAAGCGTAGTTTTGCTCGCTTTATTAAATAAAAAAATAATATAGCAAGGTTTATATATACTAAATTTTTTAAAATTATAATAGAAATTAATATAAAGAACAATAAATTATAAAAAAATAAAAAAAAAAATATATAATAAAATAACATAATTTAAAAAATCGTTATAGCTAGCTTATTATAATAAACAAGTTATAGTATAAATAATACGTTATTAAAATATAGCAAAAGAAAATATTAGGTACATTATTTGCCACTTTTAAAAAGTGGCAAATAAGTATGCTAAACCTAATCTAGATTTGCAACTTTTTTCGTACGTTATTAATCTAGTGCAAGTAGGGTAGTTAGATTATAGGCGGTTTCGTCCATACGGTCTGACATGCCGAACTTTTGTATGGCAGAAGACATCTAGAGTGCTGCAGGGGCGGCTGTCTCGGAAAGGAAAAGAGAGGCATCAAGAAGACTTGGATTAGTGACAAAAGGGATAGAGAGAGTTATGTGTGCGACATATCCGGGGCCAGGCTGGTGCAAGAAGCCGACTGTGGACATCATATGAATGACTCGTGTTAAGTGAGTCTCTGGTGTTCCTGACAAGTCTGCGATATCTCGCACTGCTACGCTGTCCCCTAGTGGTATGAATGCGAGGACCTGAAAATCCCCAAGCCATCGTAAGCAGGCGAGCACTTGGTTCTTGCCGTGATGATTAGCATATATACCGATGGTCTCGCCAGTCTAATAACCATTTTGCGGCCCAGTCCGTGTATACCTTGCTATAAAAAGCTGGAGACTTGGCGTGACAATGAAAATAATGACCCTGTGACGGGTCAGCTACATACCTGCGTCGCCAGGTCTCGAAGAAAATCCGCGGGGTCCTGGAGCAGACTTTTGATCTTGACAATTTGGCCAAGAATAGACTTGCGGAACCGGTATGCTTCATTCAGGCTCGTAGAGAAGGGTATAGGCCGATGCATAGCACCGGTAGCACTTGTCCCCGAAAGCTCTGCCGATAAACCATGACTCCGATAGTGAGCCGCCAGAGTCTCGATGCTGGCTACAAGCTCTGCGCACTGTTTCTCAAGTAATGAGAGATTAGTCATCTTCGTAGATAAGATGCTTCAGTGATCGACTATGAGGATTGTGAGGGGCAACAAGAGTCCTAATTGCGCAGTGGCCAAGGATTCGGATTTTGCGTTCCTCTTCCCGGCCGTCCATTTACATTATCGACTACATGGCCAGGCTCAGGAGCGAAATGTTAGAAGTAGGTCGGCAACCTAGGCCATGGGCTTGAGGCTTTCTTTCGCTGTCTCGCGGGTGGGCGATTGAGTACGCACGTGTGCTGCCAACGTTGGATGCAAGGCTCGCTTTGTGCAGGCGGCATCGGCATCTGTCTAGTTGCAGTAATCCCGTAATGTGGCTTTGAGGGATTTTGAAAATGAGAAGTATACGACGGTACTTCTCAGGCGCCCCCGAAGTCCCGAAGACGGGAATAAGTTGACGTAGCTTTCGCGTTGAAGGGGGACCTCTTTTCTGAGGCTATTATGATGCAGTCAGGAGAGTTGTATTCGGTTACTGTACGTAGCAAAACGATATGGTGATGGCACTACAGTAGCCTTTCTTAGACTGGGGCAATTGCTGTCTGCTTCGAAAGCAGAACAATGAGCTTCTGACGAAGATGTAAAGGGCGTTGTTGGTTGATATCGTTGGGGCGACGACGCGGCTCGCCACTTAATCCCGGATGTTACAAGCTCGGTTCTGCCAACCCCACTACTGTTCAACGTTGCTGGCTTATGCCTGCGGCCGTAGCGCGCCATCACCTTCCGTACCCTAAACTATCCTTCAGAGTCTGTGCAGCAAAACATTTCACACCATCAAAACACCACAGTCACGATCCGTGATCTGTACGGCTGGAGCCTGCCTCCAGGTACGACCATATAGACCCACTTAGAGTGCCAAGCTTCCACCTTGTGTATTCTGCGTTCCTTTTGCAGGGGTTGGCTCAATTACTGACCTAACCCCTGAGAAGTGAACCCATGTCAGGTATTCTGGGCGCGCTAACCTGCGGCTCACCGCGCAAGAAGTATCTCGTCTCGAGATACTTACACCAAGAACTTCAGTGCGAGAGCCATCATCTGGCTCGTGCGCTGAGCCTTGTCTAGCGCGATACTTGCCAAAGTTTGGTTCACCGGGGTATAGGTCAGTATACAAGTGGGACTTTTGAATGCTAATCGTTACAATATACAAGGTACAGGTACAGGTTGTAGGTTCGAGCCCTGCCGCCGGCAAAAGTGTACTGCCACTTTTCCGAATGCTTTTATATGTGCTACCTGCCCAGTGCCTTAGACCAAGGCCCTGACCATTGCTTCGACGGCCTGCGAACACTCCTCCCAGTGCCGGTGGAGCGGAGGGGGGGTCGGGTTCAGGGACGAACCCTTGGTCGGACAGATCACGGATCGTGACTACCCCCCTGCTACGGCTGGAGCCTGCCTCCAGATACGACCACAGCGTGGTCGTGCACTTAGAGTGCGGGGTTGGCTCAACTGTGCAAGTGGGACTCTTGAATGCCAATCGTCACAACTACCAAAACTCCACCACTCCTACCACGTAATAAAACAACTAGAAAAATAGGAAAAATAAAAATAAAAATGCTAAATAAAGTTTAAGCTATAAATATTTATATAGCATAGATATTTTATATGTGCGATAAATCTTGCTTAAGATATTTATGTATCAAAGTATATAGTTTTAATAATGATCAGCTTAATTTTAAAAGTTGAATAAACGCTTATATTACAAAGTATCTTAATAAAAACATATCGGCTGTAACATTCTAACCTTAATATTTATATAAGCTAACTACCTTATTTTTACGATTTTATTTAACGGTGTTATTGATGGGTGAAGTACTAGAGTTTTGGTGGTGTTTTGATGGTGTGAAATGTTTTGCTACACAGACCCTATACCTTTCGACGAAGGGTCCGTCCCAGATTGGCATTCCGTAGTCGGGTGGCTTACGTGGGTCACCATCTGTACCTAACCCCCAACACACTACTCATATCGTGTACCAGGTACTCATTCCTTTTAGGTCATGTATGACGAGTCCGTTACCTATACTCGTAGGTATCGGATAAATTAGAGAATGCAAGTTGGTTACTAGCTGAATCCCTCAAGACCACCTGATACAGGCGAGGCTGCACCTAAGTGGTACGGAACAAAGAGCCGCTACAACAAACCAGGAATGACTTAGCTCAATCCTTGAACACATCCGAGCATCCTCTGGATGCAGCATAACTCGCCCACTGCAGTAAGCGGGTAATAGGTATTAAAGATGCATACATGTCACATGCCTTGAGGTATGGTCCCCGGAGAATCCAGGGTTTCCAGAGAATTGCTTGAAGTGGCGCTTCAGTCCCAAGCCATAAACAGGTTTATCACGGCACATACAATCATTCATGCGTGGCAATTGGTAGGATCCAGTATACCCAAAATCTTACTGCAGCATTGCGATGGATTCGTTACCATCCCTACTTTGTACCTTGATAAAGTAAGCTACTTGAAGAGAAGAGGAAAAGGAAGATATTCGGTGCTCTATTCATACACCAAGTAGCTATTCCTTGGTCGAGCAAAAAGCTTATCATCAACAAGCCTTGGGGGCCAAGCCTTGAGCTTATAGTTTCTCAGATTATCAATGCATGCGTCTGTATATGAACTGGCTCATACCTATTCACATAGGACCATGTCAAACCTTGCAGTTTGCTTTCTCCAATGAGTTCCTCTGCCACGTGCAACAATCTTGCAGCCAATCTCCTCATGACGTCGCCCGCCGTTACACCCCGCAACGTGATGGCTCCAACCGGCTCCAAACTCCGCGATAGTTGTCTGGCTTGTTCTTCGTCCAAAGTCCGTTGTCCCCGTGAGAAACCGACTTGCTCCAGGTGTCAAAAGCGGCGCGTTAACTGCGAATACCTGACCAGCAAGCGGGCGGGACGGAAACATGACACGTCAAATGACAGCGTGGTAGCTCCGGGCAAGAACACCACTCAATGTATGACAACTGCCACACTAGGTAATCTCTCTATGCCAAGCAGCTAAGATGATCAATCAGATGGAATGCTGGAAGCCTCCCCGCCGGTTGAGAACGCGCCAGCTATCTTGCCGACAATCGTTGCAGCTTCTGCACCAACCACGACACTTCAATCGTCACAACATACTCCATCGACAGCCCATGACTTCTTCATGTCGTCCCAACTCTTCAATGACAACATCTTTTCAGATCTTATGACATCCCCTGGCGGGTTTGAGACATTTACAGATATCTCGTCTAATAACCAAGATTTAGACTCTTTACTGTCACCATTGACATCCATACCCAGCACAATGGATAGTCCACATGCCGACATGACTTTGGGAGGCCTGTTAGACTTCACTGCTGAGTTGAATAGTACTGAAAACAATAATCTAAGGCATGGTATGGAATGTCCTCCCGAATTGGTACACGCAGATTTTTCAGCCCAGGCTAGTGTCGAGCCGCCTACTAAGCCTCCATATATGGAGATAAGCACGGTCGCGAAGGAACCAGGTGCAAACGATCATCAAATGACTATACAATCGGACTGTAATTGCTTGCTACAGATCATGACTCTCATGAGACAATTGTTTCCTCGTCCGTCGCTGTCTCGAATCCCGCCAACTACGACTGAGAATACCACTCTTCCTCCATCAGTGGCTGCAATTATCGACAGAAACAGGAGTAGCATGGATGTCGTAAGCTCAGCGCTTTCGTGTTCGTGCTCGGATGATCCTCACATGCTCGCTGTAACAGCACATGTCGTCTTCAAGATCCTCGTGTGGTATGTTATCGCCGTGCAAAGCGCCGCTTCGCCGCCAAATGAGCCGGAGGATATGGCTTCTGGCAAGGAAGTGGGTGAAAATGGCAATACAACAATCAGTTCCGCTACTTCCAACATAGATCATTCGAAAAGAAAGCATTTCTCGGGCGATATGCTGTCTCCACCCTATTCAAACCATGAGCAGGGTCACTGGGAGGCCGAAAGAGCTGACCACTGCTCTAGTCGGATGGCAGCGCAATTAGTCTTGGGAGAGTTATATCTGGCTCAGCGCCTGGTTACGGAACTGGTCTCTAAACTTAAGTCTCGACCCTTAACAAATAAGGATGTAGAGCTGGCTGGATTACCGTTGAATAAAGTGACCGAACCACTTCTCCTACCGTTTTCTGGCACAGTCTTGGATCTTCTAGGAAATAATCTTAGAGATCAACTCAAAGCTTTGTCTCTAGGTATTGTCAAACGGCTAAGAGATGATTGAATATCGATGCCTTCACAACAATAGGGGTAAGCATTACTCAAAAGAATCATGACTGTGTTATTTAGATTAAATAGACCTATAAAGTCTCTGAGGATATATGGAGTATGGTATTTCCACAATATCGTCTGGAACGATTCACTTGGAAGTTCTTGACCATGTCAATACGCGTCTGGTTTGCTGCATGTGAGACAACTTCGCATCTTGAGAGCCCGACGGCCTAGCTTAGATCACTAGGTCGGCTTTCGGGAATCGGGTGTAGCAATCGAGCATCGAAAACTAGGGTTATCATCGGGGGCCGATAACACAATATTGTGTTCATGTTGTACCAAGGTATTTAGATATAGGGGTGCTCATAGCTCTTCCAGAACTATAGAAACACATCTATCTCTGGACCACCTTGGTATGCTCAACATTGTGAAGTCTATCAGCCTTCAAAGTTCACTGTCACTTGAACCGAACCTATCATGAGCATCCAACCTAAACTAAACGGCTGTAGCAACGGGACCTCTGCGAAAGCAAGTCCTGTTTCCACGGCCGTGTGGAACAAGCTGAAACAATACCTTCCTAGTCGAGATCCTGACACTGACTTTTGGTGGAAGTATTCAGGCCTTCATCTAGCTCTGATGCTTGAGGAGGCTGAATACCCGCCCGAGAAGCAGATGGCAGCGCTCCTATTCTTCTACTATTGGGGTGTAAGTTGAATGGATCCACCCATTACTCTGATCCTCTCAACCCTCGGCTCTTCATCTCAGACGAGAATGGAAACTGACACACATGACATAGGCCCCTTACATGGGTCCCACACCGATGACGGACAGCAGCAGAGTGAACTGGAAATCACTCGTCCAGCCCGACGGCACACCCATCGAGTATTCTTGGAAATGGCCTCAGGCCGGGGCGGGAGCCCCAGAAATCCGTTACGACTTCGAGCCGATCGGGGCACAGGCTGGCACCGAATGGGATCCATTGTGCCAGCTCGCAGCCAAGGAGCTCATGGGTCGGCTGGCGATGAACATTACCGAAGCGCGTGTTGACAACACGTGGTTCTACCATTTCATGTCGACGCTGTTCGAGCACGACAGTACCAAACTCATGGCGGCCGCCGCACGAGGCGAGCACATCAGCAGCACCGTTCTCATGGCGGCCGAATTCTTGCCGCGCGGGGTGTCGTTCAAGACATACATCCAGCCACGCTTGTTAGGCTACCCAGGGGTGACGCCTGTCTCGGTCTACGAATCCTCGATCGCGGGCATTGAAAGCAGCACACCGGCGCGCACGGCCGTGCATGATTTCCTGCGCACTAGCGAGGAGGGAAAGCTCATGTGTCCCTTCAGCGTCGGCGTCGACAACCGCCCTGGCTCTCGTCTCAAGTGGTATTTCAACTCGCCTCATACTAGCTTCGCCAGCGTGCGCTCCATCTTGACGCTCGACGGGCGCATTCAGTCGCCTCATCTGGAAGGCCAGCTGCGAGAATTGGAGGAACTGATCAGGAACGTCCTAGGTCTTCGCGACGACTTCCCAGAGACGGAACACCCTGCTGTCTTTCTGGGGGCCAAGTCTCCCTACAATCTACCTCCGCCGCCGCCGCCAGCGCAGGACTCCTCTGGAGTGGATGCCTCTACTCCCGTAACCTTTGCTCCGGGGTATCCTTACTACTTCGACGTCGCGCCAGGTCAAGACCTGCCGGGGGTCAAGTGGAGTTTACCGGTAAGAAACTATAACATCGGAGATTTGCAAGTCGCCAAGGCATTCACGGCTTGGATGGAGAAACAGGGTCGCGGTGCTTATTGCAAGCGCTATATGTCACTCCTAGCGCGGCTAGCTGCCACTAAGGGGACTACGCTGGAGCAAAGCAAAGGGTTGCAGGAGTTTATTAGCGTCATGCTCAAGCCCAATGGTGAGATTGACGTAACGACGTACTTGGCGGCACTGGCCTTCAGTGAGGCGGAGGAGGGGAAGCCGGCAGGGAGTCCCCCTTCGCCTGGACGACGTATAAGGCGACGAGGATCGGACTGTTGATAAGTCAGTTGATGGTGGTCGATGCACCGAGATAAGTCTTACCGCTCGCTAGCAAGCTATCGTAGAAATTTTCTGAATGAGCCTCATGAACGAGTTTACTATTAGTTGTCACATGAAGGACATAGCAATCGGAGAGAGTGTAAGCTATATTCAATTAACAAAGTTGCGATACCTTCACGCGATGATCTCTTCCAGCATGTTCTATAGTCGACAACATCCTTTCTTCTCAATGATGAGAGCCACCAAATAATTAAACCGTACCTCACACAGCAAACCCCTAAACATTCTACTTCGATATCGAAAAAGAATATAGCTATTTTCGTTTATTTACAAGATGTAGTTATCCTATTGATTGGCTTGGTTTTGTGACTTTGAAAGTGAGAAAAGTGTAATAACGGGACAGTATGCATCGCTCAAAACCCCTGTTTCGCGACTTATAGGTAGTGTTAGGTACCCGAATTTACACCCTACATAAGGTACAGTACTTTTGTGTACTCCCTAATAGGCTTAGCGCAGAGCCGCTTTGCCAAGGCGGGATCTAAGCATTTCCGAATATTAAAGCTGCCGCATTAGTGCCACTTGGACACGAGGTTGAAGACCCGAGGCCGGGGTTTACGGCAGTTAGGACCCCGCTACAGCAGACCTTGCCTAGAGACTTAACCTAATACAGCACCTGCATCCTTGGAACGCTCTCAATTACGCGGCAGGGCTCACGGCAGGGCAGAGTTCCCATCTTCGAGCCGATATGGAAGAATGATATTGTCCTAAGTCCGCATTAAGTCCATCAATGCCAACCCTAACGCCGCAGTTTGACAAACAAGTCGTAATGGTAGATAGCATTATACATACTATAGAAATATGACATATGTTTCCCCAAGAGTCGGTATATATTATTTAGCTTTGGGCACTACTAATTGTATATGCTGTTAGTCTACCAAGGTAACCAATCCCAAGGAAAGTCTGACAAAAAGCGAGTTTCCTTTTGCTAACCTTGACAGACTGAGAAACATGGCTGTTTGCGTAAGATGTTCTGGATTGCCTCGATTTGCTTTCCCCCCTCTGCGAGAATAGAGCAGACACAATTGCTAACCATGCTTTGCCCACGACTAGTGTGACGCCCTCGCCGCAGCCTTTGGACAGCAGGTCAGCTATCCCGGCCAATTGGCGTATAATCAAAGCCAAGCCTCTTTTACTTCAACACAAGAGGCACTCCTCAGCCCAGCCTGTGTCATCCGTCCCACATGTGCCCAAGATGTCGCCTCCATCATCTCTACCATTGTCCCAGTCGGATGCGACTTCGCCGTCAGGGGTCACGGCCATGCTGCCGACGGCGGATTCGCTAACATAGATGACGGGGTCACAATCGACATGACGAGCCTGACCATGCTGAGTCTAAGCGATGATGGTGCCGTCCTGAGCATCGGCGCTGGCTCAAAATGGATTGATGTCTATACATACTTAGACCCCTATAATGTTCAAGTTGCCGGTGGGCGCAACGGACAGGTTGGCGTCGGCGGTCTCTTGGTCGGTGGGGGAATATCACACTTCTCAGCTCGCGCTGGCTGGTCTTGTGACAACGTTGTCAATTTTGAGGTTAGTCAATGAAAAAGTCCAATACCATCATATGGTACAAGGCATTAATTTCCCCTTGTCTGCTCGGCAAATGTAGGTCGCTTTAGCGAGCGGTGAACTCATCAATGCCAACAAAAGCCAAAACTCGGACTTGTGGCGTGCGCTCAAAGGCGGCGGTAACAACTTCGGCGTCGTCACACGGTATGACGTGGCCACGTTTGCCCAAGGCGATATTTCGGTCACGCTCACGATGAACGACGTCTCGCAACGCTCTGCCGTGTTCGACGCGTTTGCAAATATTGCTAACGCGCCGGATTTCGATCCCTACACTGCACTCGCGGTAGAAATGTACTTCAACTCGACATCCAAGCTGTGGATAATCGCCAATGAGGCGGTATACACGCAGCCTGTGCCTAACCCTCCCGTCTATGACGAGCTCGTGGCTATCCCTAGTATTTCTTCTAGTAACAAAATAACTACTCTACCGGCTTATGCGAACTCCAGTGCCATTCCTCAGACGTAGGTTCGGATCTATATCATCTTTACATACAAGGACTAACCACGAGAACGATGAATAGCTATTGGCTATACGCCTCGGCTACTTTTGCGCCTTCGACCTCATTCATGCTCGAGACATTCGACATATGGAACAACACGTTTTTCCCAATTGAGGCTGCAGGTGGCGTCATCTGGTTCTGTCACTTTGAGACAGTCCCTACCGTGATGACGGCATACGCAGATGAAACAGGTGGC
Organism: Xylaria cubensis; assembly: GCA_022385715.1. Classification (NCBI taxonomy): domain Eukaryota; kingdom Fungi; phylum Ascomycota; class Sordariomycetes; order Xylariales; family Xylariaceae; genus Xylaria; species Xylaria cubensis. Next base: position 563,717 of record MU279028.1, on the reverse strand, counting down.
AATGTTCTAGGACTAAGCCCTAAGCACGGCAATGGTGTTGGTCAGTTCTACCGTCTCTGGTCCACAATACATGACACCTTAAGCTGACAGCACCACGCTACTACATAGTCATGCTGATCTCAGCCTTTTGGACTGACCCTACTCAGACGCAAGCTATCCAAAATTCAGGTAAAATAGCGCTCGAAAAAGTAAGAAGCGCAGCCAAAAGCAAGGGTGTAGGGTGGGACTTCCAGTACCTGAACTATGCTGGTGGGTTTCAAGACGTTATCAAGTCATACGGACCTGAGAATGTCGAGTTCCTCAAGAAGGTTGGCAAGAAATATGATCCTGGTAGGGTGTTCCAGGAGAGAGTTCCTGGAGGGTTCAAGTTGCCAGCATAGTTGATTCGTATCTGGGCAAACTAATGATATCTGGAGGCCCCATCCACCACCACCGTGATGATTGCCTTTTATAGTTAATGACTACATCACCGCGGACGCAATTAGATTTCACCTTTAGCTCACTGATATCATATTGTTTCTACGTGACTATAAATCTGGCTCCAAAAGACGCACGTTTTGAAATCATTTCCAGTAAAAATATGCCCTGTTTGCTCGGGGGCCATGAAGCAAGCTGACGGCCATCTTGGAAATGTGCACATTTGCCCTTAGGGCACTCACGAGAAATTCCTAGTGCTTCTTGTGCACAATTTCGTCACACCTATCGACGCTGCAAGTATAAGCATTACATGTATGATAAGGTAAGTGCTGTAAATAATCTACACGCTGGCATTGGATGCGGCCACATCCCCATATCTGCAGGACGACGGTGGCAGCATGCTACTAGTGCAATTCTATTTCATACGGCATATACCTACATGAGGTACGTAAGCACGTGATACATTTGCCAGAATCTGTCCTGCAGTTCGGTGTCCGACCCCTTCCGGCAACATGCATGGCAAAGGAATATGTCGGAGCGAGCCTACGAAACCGTAATGCTCGGTAATATCACGGAGATGGTTTCAACCCGGGCATCAAAACGTCGCAACCTGTGTAACCTTTGTCATATCATCCTCGGTTTCCCAATCTCGGCAATAGTCCTTGATATTCGCGGCAATGACTCGGGCTAAGTTCCAAGCTATCTAAAGCCGGAGATTTACCTTCACCAATTCAGAGAAGTCGGAAAATGGAATCAGAAACTTCGGGCACGGGGTTGTAGTTTTCCAGGCTCATTATGACCCTTTCAAGGAAACGTGATACATGACGCTGGCCTCCTCTTCTCGATGGGTTGTCTAGATTAGATGCTCCATGATTGTTCTCCGTGACGTGACTACTCGGCGGGTAAGATAGGCAAGAGTTACTTGGCTTTGATGATATCCGATAAGTGACGAAAGTTGCTTAGCATTGCTACGGCTTTCATAAGTAGTGTTATCTAAATAGAATATTCGCAGTGCTCACCTTTGTGTGATCCTGATACAACTCAACAGGCAATTTTCCTGGGTAACCTATGCTGAATCCCAATTCATAATCATGACATTCGGAACTATCTACACGCATAATGTAAGGAAACAAACTGCATCTTTGCTAGCTAACTAACTGGCATAATGATTATTGATACTAATGGCAAACGTACAGCCAAACCCGCGGACGACAGCTATTCTCGTCATTGCAAAAGCACACGGGTTGGATCTTAAAGTAGTCTATGCCGACCGAGATGACGGCGAGAATTACGAGGAACTGCTAAGAGTCAACCCCCTGGGTCAGGTTCCTACCTTCGTCTCCTCTGACGGCTGGGTATTGTGTGAATGTATCGCCATCACGCTCTATAGTATGTAAAGCCTGATAGTATCCGTCTAGAAGTCATCCGTTTGACGTACTTACACTTTTATCATCATCTTACAGTCGCTTCTCAGAGCGACACCACGAATCTCCTAGGGTCTAGCAAAAGGGACTACTACGAGATCCTGCGGTGGATGTCGTTTGCCAACTGTGACTTCATGCCGGCGATAGGCGGTTGTATTCTGCCACTGATTGGCAGGCCTGTCACGATTCGTAAGAAAACCGATGACTGCCTGCGTGCCATGTATAAGCATTGCCAGGTTATGGATGACCACCTCGCACTCTCAGCAAAGAACAACAAGGATAGCAACAACGACGACAACGGGTTTGGTTCTGGTTACCTTGTGGGCGAAAAACTCACCGTTGCCGATATCTTTGTTGCGTCTCTTTTATTTGGCCTGTTCAAGGTGTTTCACCCTGTTGTGCATGAGAAGTACCCTTCGCTCACACGCTGGTTCTATGCTCAGTGTGAGATGCCTATGTTCAAGGATGTTGCGGGAGAGTTTGAGGTTGCTCATCTAGATTATCCAAAACTCCCCGCGGATGAAGACAAAGCAGCAGAATGAGGTCCGTCTAGGGGAGAAGGGAGAGGATTTGTAAAGACAAGTTTCCGCAAATAGGAAGATGAATGGATTCTCACGCCTGAGGTTAGATGGGCACACCTAAGTAGCTGTTTAGGAAATTTATCGAAAAGGCTTTCTCGACGCTTAGCAGTAATCTTTGTTGTTTATCTCCTAATATTTCTGTTCTCATGAAAAGGTCCATTCAGGTTCACCTGCTACACCTTGATGCATGTAATATTTATAAGAATTAACCTCAGTTCAATATAGAGCTCGAACTCTACTAGTCAACCTATCTAAGTAATGATTGATTTGATAACTTTTGATTTCACCATTGCCTCATTATATCAAAAAGACGAAGGCGTCTACAATATCAGATTATGTAGAAATTATTCCCTACCCCAAGAGACTTTGATCTTATCATCACGTACGATATCCCGAGCCGCACGATGCGCAACAGCATAGACAGAGGCCTGAGGGTGGCAGGTCGTCATATACGGGAAAGTACTAGAATCGACAACGCGAATGCCCCTCAGGCCCTTAATCCTCCAGTGCGCGTCCAGGACGGTACCGAGGGCAACAGTACCCATTGGGTGATGAAACGAAGCCGCGCCTTGCTGGATAGCGGCCCAAATCTGGTCGTTAGTCGTCACATTAGACCCGGGCCAGACTTCGCCGACCCGATACGGTTGGATGAATTCAGATTCTAAGATAGCGCGAAGCTGTTTGTAGGCAAAGGCCACGGCAGCTTTATCAGCTGCAGACCCGTAGTAGTTGGAGTGCACGAGGGGCGCGTCAAGGTAAGACGACGAATTGATTGTCAGGTAACCCGATGCTTCCGGCTGGACCAGGGCTACCCATGCCGCGGCGATACTAACATTTGGAGCGGGTTGGCGGAATGGCACGGTTGAGAACTCGTATAGTACGTGCGGGCGGTCGGACGGCAGCGACGTGTAATGCGTACCATCAACCCCATCGAAAACAGAGTCTGAGAGCCGCAGGGCACCGTAAGCCTCGCCGTTGTTCGAACCCAAAGGCCCGGAGCCATTCTGCTGCGTGTACTGCTCCGAGGCAAGGGAAATCTCCGTGATATTTGTTGTGATCTGCCACCAGGTGTAGATATCGTCCGTGACTTCAAATTCGATGTACGAGTAGTGGTGGTCCCAGAGATTTTGCCCAATCTGAGGGATGTTGGCCACTACTTCGACATCGAGTCCCCTTAGTACATCGGCAGGTCCCACACCAGACTGCATTAAGAGTTTGGGTGTGTTTATGGCACCACCGGCGAGTATGACCTCGCCAGCTTCAAGACTTGTGGTTTTATTGGTTAGCGTATTGATGTATAAGACGCCCGTTGCCGTTGTCGTGCCAGGGTTAAATGAGATACGTGTAACCCATGAGTTTGTGAGAACCTTCACATTGGGTCGGTCTCCCATTAACCAGCCGAAAGTATTTCTAGCGTATGAACGCGTACGGTTGGACGATCGGATTGTTCCGAGACTTAAGTCAACTCCAATCCCTGTGCCATCCACACTGCTGACCTCCGAGAGATTGAGGATAGACTTCAAGGCATTGGTAAAGGGGATCTCGAGCCCTGTCAGAAAGCTCGACCTGGTAACTTCAAGCGGCCCATCACCAAATACAGTCTCGTTCACGAATTGGTCATAGTCCGCAGGTTGATATGTGTAGTGTGAAGTGGCTTCGAAATCTTCAAGAAGTGAGTCCCATGCGAGTCCTGCGTTGTTTGAGATCTCAGCCCATTCATCAAAGACAGAGGAGGAACCTCGGCAATACCCCAGGGCATTTATCGCTGTGCCTCCTCCAAGCCCCTTTCCTTGTGCTACATTTGGCGTTAGGCCATCGAGATTAGGATCCGGCTGTGAATAGTAAAACCAAGCCTTATCGGGGTTCATTGGAGACCATCCAGGGGCTATTTATCATTTAATAACTCATGATGATTAGTCGAACTGTCAGAGTTATAAGAGACAAGGTGGTGAAGGTTTGCATACTATTGACGTTCTTGTTGTTCTCATAATCGTTTCCAGCTTCAAGAAGTGTCACTGTGACATTGGGATTGCGAGACAATTGCTCGGCGACTACATAACCCGACGGGCCGCCTCCAATGATAACATAATCAACTTTGCCTGCCACCTTTGGTAAGGAAGCGATAGTGACAAGTAAGAGACTAATGAGCGGCCTTAGAGAGACCGAGGTACGAGCCATCTTCATTTGCTCAGGTATAAGCCATATACAAGGTCAGAAACCGTCGAAATATTTTGGAGATTCGTAGCAACTTTATAATTCTAAATATTCCTAATTGAAAGGGTCAGGAAGGACGGTGAACTGAAAAAGCCGGCAAGATTATCGCCGACCCCTGTCTAACTAAATAGGTATGAACTAATAGATTTGATCATGTTGATTGACATTCCCCCTGCCAGGTAGAACTCGTACTGGACTTGCAGTGTGGATGAAACCCCCAAGGATAGATACCTCGGCAGCAGAGTATCGCCTGCCTCCTGATAATCCCGATTCATCAAGATCAAACTCCGCCAAATCTTTATCTTCCATCGTCGACGGTTACACCGAGCTTTCTCCTTCGCCATGCTCCTCTCTTGCATCTGTGAACACCTTGTCATAATCATACTCATACCACCTAATGTCCGGGCATAACCCCGCGAATTTCCAAACGCCATCAACGCGCTTATACCACATGGTGGCTCCGCCATGCGAGTGGCCCTTGACCGCAACGGTAGTGCGAGACTTGTCGGTATATCTCTGATGCGGAACGCGGACCTGATGACGCCCCGTTATTTCCGTCTCCGATACCTTCTCCCATCGCGAGAGGCCAATGAAATGCTGGGTTTTAAGCAGTGGATTGCCCAGAAAATTGGGGCTAGACGCCAACCCGACGAGCTCTTCGGCGGGCATCTCTTCCCACAGCTTGTCCAGAAAAGAGCGGTAATCGACCTTTCAATGCATTAGAGGTGAAATCCGGAAGAGGAACACTGGCTCACCCTTAGTGTTGGTGCAAGGCATTTCCGAAGTCTTTCCCAATCCTATTAAAATCATCCGTTATTACCTCTCTTCTCATTCGGGATATGTTTTTGAGATGCACCTTTGTGTCGTAGCTCTCGGCCCATTCAAATAGGGCAGCTTCACAGCCGCTCACGTCTGAACTGTTGTTAGACAATAGAGTAGCGACTAAATTGGTATTGGCTGCAGCCTACCTTCGAATGTGGGTGTTAAATTACTCATTGCTTTTATCGTCTATAACTGTTATCGGAGAAAAGCCGCTGACAGTATCTCAAATTGGCATTGGGCGCATTAAACGCGAATTTCTCGTAGAGATAAATGATGTGATATTACAGTAAGGTTTGGGTGCAATTACGATAGGTTGCTTCATTATTGGCACGAGGTGTGCTTTTATAAATCAGTATTCTAAGAGGGACACGGCTACCCTCTATCAAATTGCAATCGGGATAGCGACCTACAGGTGACCAGACTGGATCCACGGGCCCGGTATGAAAAGATCGAGCTATTCGAAAAAATCGGTAAGCGGCTAGATCGTCCTCGCCGGAATCCGTGCCTGAAAACGAAGCAGCTAATACCGATGCATTCAGAGGTTTGGCATGAATCACATTATATGATAAGCGGCTCGCAGTTCTCTTAAACTTGATGCATAATAGTCATTGATTTGACTACCTCTTAGTCTCATCGCATTTTATTACCTACCGGAGGGTATCATTATGTCTTGCACCACTAAATCTATAACGGAGCTTGCCTTCTCAATCTCAACCAACACCAAGATTGTCAACGACTATTACGTTGCAAATAACCTTCCTTTGCCCTCTTTCGATATCAACAGTCCTAGGACGATTGTGATCCCAGCGTCCGAGAAAGAAGTATCAGCGGCACATGCGCAGATTATCGCAGATAGCTTCTCACTTCATAATGTTCTCAAGGGACCCAATGAGATGCTCATGGGACTTGCGGTAAGGCATTCATGTGCCCTCGACCTTCATCATCTCTTGCATATCCAATGCTAAACCAGTTCACACTGTTTTTATAGGCAAACAATGTCAACGACACGTTGAGTCTGCAAGCGATGCGACGGTTCAAAGTGGCCGAGAAATTTGGACTCGACGAGAAGGTGTCATTCGAGTTCCTGTCTCAGGCCTGCGACGTGAACATTGTCGACCTCTCCCGCCTGATCCGCCACGCCATGACCAACCACATCTTCCGCGAAGATGAGAACGGCCTCGTCGCCCATACGGCGGCGTCTCGCGTCCTTCGTGAGAATGTGCTCCTAACCAATCTCGTTGGTATCTTGACGGAGGAACTCTTCCCCGGTGCCCCCCATGTGAGTGAATGAATTATTGACCAGTATCCCCGGTGTCGCAGCATAGGACACTAGCTCGCACCAGTCCACTGGCTGACTTGATCGTCTCGATGCAGACGCTGGATGCCTTGGTCAAGTTTGATGGCTTTCACGCGCCTGAACACTCGGTGAGTTCAACATTTCCAAGTCCTATCATATTTTATGATACCATTTCATTCCTCAATTGCTCATTAACCCTCGTTTTCTCTCACAGGGTTTCAGTCTAGGGCACCACACGGACAAGGGCCTCTACGAAGAGCTTCGGGCGTATCCCGACAGAGCGCAACGGTTCGCAGGGGCTATGAGCGGCTTCGCAGCTGTGCAAGATCTGACACCTCTCTCAAAAGGCTGGGATTGGGTGTCCGTCGACTCACGCCACGGAACCGTCGTCGATATCGGCGGTGGATGGGGTCCCGTATGCATCGGGCTGGCCAAGGATTACCCCAATATCAACTTCGTCGTCCAAGACTTCGAGGACGTCGTCGCTGAGGGACCCGATCATGTTCCCGCCGAGCTCGAGGGGCGCATAAAGTTCCAGAGCTACAATTTCTTGGAGCAGGTACAGCCCATTACTGATGCCACGGTGTACTACATGCGCGCCATCCTGCACAACTGGCCAGACCCTTACTGTGTGAAGATCCTGAAGCATATAATTCCTTGTAAGTATCCATTGCGAACTCCTTGCTTATCCTATTTTCGCTCCAAGACAGGACAAGCACTCCTGTGATTACTGACGAACTCTCCACCAAGCGCTGGATAAGGATGCGCATATCCTAGTGCAAGATTGGGTTTTGGGGGACCCTTGGACACTACCTGCGTATACGGAGAAATACTTTCGGTAAGTCACCCAGCGGTGCATTACATAGCCGTTGTGGCACGGGCACATCTCACACATGGCTCAAATACAGATCGTGGGACCTCAATATGACAACATTCTTCGGCTCGCGCGAGCGCACCTTTGCGGACTGGGAAAAACTCATCAAAAAGGCGGATGACAAGCTGTCGGTCCGTTTGGTTGAGATTGGAGCTGATAGGCTTTTGGATATCACTTGGGCGTAAGACTTGACGATGATGTGGATTGTTACAAAACATGTCAATGTTGTAGATATTAGGACCGTTTAAGACTTTTTCCAGGGAAGAGAATATCTACGTTATGCTTTGACAGGTACATGATCGTCTGTCACCTTGGGTTCGCTATTTGCTATGCGGATGTATAGTGCAACTTTATCGATGCTGCCGCAACTAGAACATCTGACAATCGAAGATCTCGTGCTCTAGGTATATCGAATAAATGGAACATCCTACCTGGTCGCTCTCCTTGTTCCTTAGCTGCCTATCGCAGCGGTGCTTATAAGGGGCTACCAAGTCTTGTAGGGCAAACAAGCCTTCTCAAAATAAACCCCTATAAGTCACAGTAGCGCCAGGCAAGCTGTCACTAAAATGGAAAGCTTTACCGTTGATGGTTCAGCTGCCATTTTAAATACAGTGAAAATTGAAATGCTTTGCATTTCAATTTTAGTAATAAATGCATATTGATTATTTTAACTAATCAAATCGTTGTAGAACACGTTTAGGCCAATAGGAACTTATCCCACTTTTATAAAGTTTTAGGAGGTTTAGTGTTAATTTCTTAAGCTTTACTTTCCCTTACACTTAATTGTTGTTGCTAATACGTGTTCGGGAAAGGTAAAGCTTTCTAATAACTCGGCTCTACAGCCACTATAAAAGTACTAGGTTAATAAACTAAGTACTGTATTTACTAGGTACTACTACCTACCACCACTAGGTCTATAGGTCTTTGCTATAGTAATTAAATTTTTAAAAGTAACTTTCTATATAAAATTAAATTGTATAGTACATATTAGCTTACAAGTCTTGTTCAATAGACAAGGCTTGTTTGATTGACAAGTCTTATTGCCCTTGGTAAGTCAGTATAAGCTATTCTGGGCTAGTGCCAAGCCCTACATACACTAGTATCTTAGCTGCTGATCATTTTCGATGACCGAAGTGGAGCTCTAGCCTTAATAGAGGGGTAATGTCCCGATGTGGGGAAAGCAGAATGGGCTAGACAAGCCACCGGACTTCCCGGGGCCCTTTAGCTCCCGCGCTATGGAGATAGGACAATGTCAATCAATAACAATCTCCGAGATGCTTGCTCCCTGCAGTCCGTACGAGCTGTTTCTGGACGGCTAAATGACGTAGTCGAAGCAGACTCCAGCACCGAGAAAAACAGACCACTGTAGCCCTGGGAATTGTTAGGCATCAATCCCCATGTCCCGTGTGCGACATGCAACGGATTTAGGGAAGACTCTTACCAGACACCCAGTGGATTTAGGGCGGAGTTTCCGTTCTGGGTATCTGCAAAAAGGGCCTGCATCTCGGCAGGCAAGACTCAACCATCCATTTCATCATCGAACTCTGAGCTCAGTCACAACAAACACGTTCCCCACAATGACATCGAACAAGACCACCGTCCTAATCACTGGTGAGGATTAATCTTATCAAACTCGATATACTGCAATAGACTCACACTACCTTCAGGAGCTAGCAGCGGAATTGGCCTCGAGACAGTTGGTCTCCTAGCCCAAACACGTCCCGAACTCCACATTCTCCTGGGCACTCGATCTGTGGAAAAGGGGACTAAAGCCCTCGAAAGCCTGCGTGCCACTCATGGCGAGTCGCTGAAGAGTGATATCTCGCTGCTCGAGATCGACGTAACCAAAATCGACACCATCACGGCGGCAAAAGCACATGTCGAATCTACATTCGGCAAGCTCGATGTGCTCATCAACAACGCCGGCATTATCGTGACCAAGCCGTGCGACACGCTGACCAACTTGCGCGAGACATTTGAAACGAATGCATTCGGTCCGGCGGTCGTAACCGAAACATTCGAACCGCTGCTGAAAAAGTCGGCTTCACCGCGCCTGATCTACGTCTCTTCGGACCAGGGCTCTATTGGCAACCGCCTCGACCCAGACTACAAATGGTACTCGCTGCGCGGCGACTACTACCGCATGAGCAAGGCGGCAGTGAACATGCTTTCGGCGTGCCATCGCGTCAACTACGCTGAATGGGGGTGCAAGGTTTGCGCTTTCAATCCGGACTTCTGCCTGACGAACCTCACGGGCGAGAGGGGCTATGAGATGCGCAAGAAATGGGGCGCTCGCGACCCCAAGGACCCCGCTACTGCGCTTGTTGATCTTGCACTGGGCAAGAGGGATGAGGACTTCACCAAGATGGGTATTATTGATATTGACGGGTCTGTTCGTCCGTGGTAGAGGAGGTGTTTTGCGATAGGTTATTTGTGCGTTGGATTGCCAATGACGAAGAGGTGTGTGTCGGCCGAATGGCGAAGGAGAGGTAGATCCGCCCAAGCTCCAAGAGCTAAAGACATTTCGTAACATGCAGAAACACTCTACTGTTGAAATGCAATACAGATTATTCATAGACTCAGTTACCTGGACGGATAGACAGCTGTGAAGCCGAGAATATTTGCCTTGTTGGGTTATGTTGTGATAAGCCTATACTATCGACGACTACAGCTGAACAACGCCTGGTAAGGATGAGCTTAATCACTGTCAAGGACTTTAGTATAGATGGGTAAAAGACCCTTGATGTTGTGCGATGGTCATTTTGGAAGATCTCTCTAAACGACCTTCGGGCGGCAACTATATAACTAAATAGACGAATCTCTTCGTATCTCGTAGCAAGCACACTAATAGCAATAGCAGCACTTTACGCCCATCGAGAAACTACAGGGAGCAGTAACTCGGGGACATCACTGTAACGTGATCTAGCTTGTTACCGTACTAAATAGATGTGATGGCCGCGTGAGGAACACTATGGAACTCCATTACACGGTAATTTCCCGTTCTTCTGAAGCTGCTTTACAATAATTGCTTGATCCTTCGCTTCCATCAGATAGCACCGGCGTCCTCACCACTAACGGAATCATACCAAGTTCTAAATGTATGCCACCGGAACTAAGGCCCTAGTCAAACCCATAGGTCTCTTTCTGTCTGAAAAGAAGCGGCATCTTGGCTGCAGGTCCCATTGTCAAGTGCGCGTCATCATTCTTTGGCCGAGATGTGATACCCGCGGGGTACTTCACATCATACATGAACAATAGGTTGAGGACCATCATCTTGATGCCGTCTGCGGCAAGGAAGCGGCCGGGACACTGTAGCGAAGCCAAAGTCAGCAACGTAGATATATTCGGCTCATGTGTCAAATAGTGCATTTGCCTTCTGACTTGCAGTCTTGAGGTAGACACGTTAAGAAATGTAGCAGGAAAGAAAAGTACTCAGGTAATATTCCATGGCTCGAAAGTTAGGAAAGAAAAAAGAATCTTGGGGCGCATTTCACTTACGGCGTGGGCACCCGTGCCCCAGGGAAGCATATCATGCGTAACGGCGGTCATGGGTGCGCGGGAGTCGGCAGATTCGCCTGTCTCGCGCAGCCGCAGAAAGCGATGGGCATCGAACTTGTCCCCGCCTTCGCCCCAAGTAGCAGAGTCCTTACTGATCTGCTCATTGGTGAAACCTATGTCCGTTCCAGCTGGAACGCGAAAGCCGTCTTTGAAGGTGTGGTCCTGCAAGACCAATCGGTGCATTGATACTGTGCTGTGTGTTAGTCAATCCTTGTATTCTCCCGCGCATCCTACTCGAAGACTCAGTCAAATGAAGTTACTGGGGGAACATACTCTGATTGATCGGATTCAGCCGCTGGGACTCCTTGGCAAAGCTGTCTAGGACGATAAGTTGGCTGAGAGCTTGCCGGCTGATTTTGTCCCCCATGCCGCCAAAGGATCGCTTTAGTTCTTGCTTGATTTCTGAGAGCGAGTCTGGGCGATCGAGAAGGTCGTAAATGACGCCAAGGGTAGTGGCAGTTGTGCTCGCCAAGGATACGAGACTAAGGGTGAGGATATCCTGAGCCAACTGGTCCGCTGTGGGCTTGATACCCTTTCTGGCGTACTCTTCAACGAACCACTGGATCGCGTCGGCATGTAAATCAATCCTCTTGCGGCCAGTGTCATCCTGTGTGCGCAACCGCACCGCTTCTACGCGGTCGCGTAACAGAGGTTCGAGGAGCTTGGCTACGCGCGATCGTAGCCGGAATATGGCTTTAATATCGTTGTTCGTATATCTCGCCAACCAATATGTAGAACTGCTGTAGCCATTGCGTAGCGAAAAGACCGCCTTGATGCACGTAGGTACGAAAAGGTTCATTTCCTCAAGCCACGCGTTGCTCTGACTGAGTTCCGCGCCGACGATGACATGAGAGATCATTCGCGTCCAAATTCGTAGGATGAGCTGCATCGTGTTCACCTCGGTCCACTCCGAGCATGGTGGCATGAACTCCTTGTACGCAGCAACGCACTTGTCGTTGACCTCGGGCGTGAGCTGGGTCAGTGCCCGTGTCATCGCTAGCCTGACAACGGAGACGACGTGGTCGCTCAGCAGAAATCCGCCAATTTTGTCCAGTCCCGCTCGCTGGTCGAGAGCCTTGGGGAGGCTCATCACATTGCTTCGCGCTCCTCGAACTTCCTCTAGATACTTCATCGGCAGGAACAGCATCGGACGTTCGGCGTTGCCGGAGTTGTACATGCTGAATGGTTTTTCATTTTTGATGTACTTTCTCACAAGTCAGCGGCTAGTCAAGGTATCACCGAGGGGATCAAGTAAGGGTAATAAGCTGTACGCGATTGTAACCAGTTGCGAGCACGGTCCTCGACTCTGCCAAGTATCTCTGATATGTGTCTTCTCCATCTTCGAACTTCATGTGAGGAACGCTCATGGGCAATTGTTGTGATCTCCGTATCCGCCGACGCACGAGCCAGACGGCGGCGCACACGATGGGGGCGAGGAGTATCCAATTGCCAAGCATTGCCGATGAACTCTAGATGCTTTCTCGATTAATTCAATGATAACACTAAAGAAGAAAGTGTGCTATGGAAGCTCGCGCAGTAGCCGCAGATAAATTGCAGTCGTTGGTGCACGAAATAATGGTCGTCACATCAACAATTGTTCGGGAGATACATCGAATTCGACCCGAGATTGGCGGATTCTCGGGTATCTGCGTCAGCTTCCCGTGTCTGCATTCTGTCGGGTTGAGTGGTTGAACTCCGGTACTCATCCGAGGTTCAAAAGGCAAATCATGTCTATTGACTCACATCGCCATATATGTAGTGTATTTATGTATCGTAGGAAATTGTACTTATTATATTTTACATCTAACATTGTGCCTTTTATCGACTTCATTCCAATCTACCTATCTACAATCCTCTACCCATACAAAATGACTACTGGAACTCCCTACATTCCCTACCGCCTAGATGGCAAAGTTGCTTTGGTGACAGGCTCGGGTCGTGGTATTGGCGCCGCTATGGCCGTCGAATTGGGCCGTTGTGGTGCCAAGGTGGTGGTCAACTACGCGAATGCGCAAGAGTCAGCCGAGAAAGTCGTCAACGAAATCAAGAACCTGGGTTCTGATGCCATCTGCATCAAGGCCGACATTCGAGAGGTCGCGCAGACGACGAAGTTGATGGATCAGGCCGTTTCGCACTTTGGCGGGCTTGATATCGTGTGCAGTAACTCAGGAGTTGTGAGCTTTGGACATCTCAAGGATGTCACTGAGGTGAGAATGATCTTAAGCAAAGGCAGCCAGACTGCTGTTACTATCACAAGATTTAGTGTTGATGGTATCGATTATAGGAGGAGTTCGATCGCGTCTTTAGTCTTAACACACGTGGGCAATTCTTCGTAGCCCGCGAAGCTTATCAGCATCTCAACGAAGGCGGGCGCATTAGTGAGTACAAACTTGGTCGCTTTTATACTTAGTTTTATGAATGCGAGTTAATCACACATGCTTTAGTCCTCATGTCGTCTAATACAGCGCGCGACTTCAGTGTTCCTAAGCACTCCCTCTATTCTGGCTCCAAGGGTGCGATCGACTCCTTCGTTCGTGTACTCTCTAAGGACTGCGGTGACAAGAAGATCACGGTGAATGCCGTCGCTCCTGGTGGGACCGTGACCGACATGTTCCACGCCGTCTCGCAGCACTATATCCCTAACGGAGAAAAATACTCGGCTGAGGAGAGACAACAGGTGAGTTGAATCTACCGATAATTTTTAATGGTAGACTAAGGCTGACGTATTATCCTATGAACCTTCAGATGGCTGCACACGCCTCGCCGTTAGTGCGAAATGGGTATCCAATTGACATTGCACGGGTAGTGTGCTTCCTGGCAAGCAAGGAAGCCGAGTGGGTGAATGGCAAGATCATCACCGTCGATGGCGGCGCGGCATGATCCGTTATATTGAATGCGGACCTTGAATTCAATCATCCTACAGTAGATTTCTAATTTAGACTTGCTCTTAACCTCTATAATAAACAGCAGCCCATACAATTCAATAGATCAATCTATGAATCTAGCGATATAAGTATGATAATACTAGGATGATAGTGATGGTGTGCATAATCAAGGAAATATCCCACATGGGTGCTCGGATCTATCAAACCGGCTATCGAGAGTTTCTAAGCATTAACTAGTCCGCTTTGATTCTAAGAATCCACCCCGAATCCAAATGAATAGATAGTCAATCGTTACATTTGGCGAATTTCCGTATACAAATGGAGATTATTCCCGACCATTCATAGTACTACAGCACTGATACATGCCTATGCAACGGTAATCCCCGATCCCGTCTCACTTCCGACGCATACTGGAGGAGTCTATAGATCAACTGAGGGTACCTCGAGGATTTCAACTGAGGGTTACCTACTTTTTATTTGTACATAGGTACGCGATTTCCTTAACGATTTCTTTGAATTTAGACGGCTACGCCGTATCGGCTGCGCCGCGTATATCAACAATTCAACATTCTTTTTAATTTTTTTGACCTCCGGGGGGCATGCGCTCCGCGCC